>VDFB02270651.1:340078519-340125471 GCA_007258455.2 Sequoia sempervirens | reverse complement strand
AAGAACCATATTAAGCCTTAATCAAATGACCTCAAATTAGTATGCACTATGGATTCAAATTGAGGAAATATTTATGAGAATTTTCCTAAGGCACATAAATTGGATGTAAGTCAATTTTGACCAGCTTCATGTAATGAATATTCACTTTAACAAGTCATGGCCAAGTCCTTTTAAGCAACAAATTATTGAAAATTTACAACTCCTATTCTTCTACATTTCTATCTATTGTAACCTAACTAAGAAAATCAAAAGGTAAATGTGCTCATAGTAAGGGAGAATTATTTTAAAATTGTATTGCTACAATGTAATGGGTTAATGTTTTAGGAACCTTTGTTGACCCAAAACACTTTATGCTTCGAAATCAAACATTACATGTTTGTCTCTAACTATTGAGGATCTCACCTATCACTTATGGATATGATTTATTGAAAAGAAGACTTCAAACCACAATGTCCCAATTTATGATTTGAGAATATATTTGAAGACAAAATATCCACATGCGAAAAAATTGGAATATGTTCAACATGCATTGAATTGCAAATCAAACAACACAATGGTGACTCTCAAGGTCTTCCACATACCAAAACCATTTGACTATTTCACTATATTAGATGTGCATTTAAATGGAAATGATTGTATTAGACCCATAATTTGGTAATATTGTAACCTTGTCTTGATCGTTTTAGTTAGTTGTGGTGGTCATTGTAAACTACCAATCAAAATAAAACGAGCTATGACAATTCATAAATCCCAAGTTCTAACATTTGAAAGAGTGTCAATTGATATTTGAGACATTGATCATGAAGATTTCTCATTCACTATGATCTTATCCATGCAATATTTAACAGATCTACATAACTTCATGAGATTCACCTACCAATATTATATTTATACACAAGATAATACAAATGTCCCATTTTTAAATAAAAAAGATCATGTACAAACAATATCAATCGCAAATGATTAAAAGATTAAATTAACAATATACTTCACCTCCTAACACAATCACACTACATAAAACAATATTCATTACAACACCAACAAAAATAACATCTCTTTATAATCTACCAATAAATTTAAATACCCTAAATACAAATACCTATAAAAAAAGGGGGCGCCCTCTTCATCTTTTATGAGGCCTAGCAATTCTATACAAATTAGCTTAAAAATTTAAGGTTAGAATTTAATAGTCGAGAAGTTGGTCAATGTGTGAGTGTAGCTCGTAAATACGTAATAAATAAAAACATACTTATTTAATAATAAAAAGCAGAACATGTGATGCCCACCATAGCATTTCTATCAACCTTTAATTCCGCCTTATCTTTTTCACATGGACGGTCGTCCTCACGGGAGCATTCCAAAAGCTTACCGTGTATTTCAAAGATAAATTTGAGAGAATAACTAAATCGTTTTGAATGAGGAAGCGAGGTCCCAAAAAAAAATTAAAATTCTTAAATTTTTGAATTATTAAATTATATTTGTGGGATGCTTTTTTTCTCATTATTTTTAATCTTATAAATTGTTTGGTGTCATAAATAACTAAAATCTCAAACTTATATATATATATATATATATATATATTTGTTTTCTATTATTTTTATCATATTTTTACATTTCATATATCACATTTCAAACTAAACCATTAACCATCTTTATTGTGACACCTACCTTTCAATCTTGTTTCTCATCTTTTAGAGTAGCAATAGTTTAATTAAAGTGTTTATATGTATTCTCATTAATAATGGTAATGGAACTTTCCTCCATCCTTGTGCATTCATCCTTGTTTTCCTTTCGATCTAAAGTTTTTCACTATTTAATTGTGCACTCTATCATATAAGAGAAGAATAACTTTGGTTTATGATCTTGGTTCTAAGCTAATATATTGAGATAAAATACATTTAATGGATTGAATGTATTATAGCAAAAGTATATTCATTAATGATAATGACTAAAAATTATATCAAAGTACAAAAAGTTAAAGAAAAATGATAGAATAACTAGACACTATCATAAGAAATATAATATGCAAAGTTGTATTATGTAATAGTTCTATACAAATATGAATGCTTAAACTATATCTTTCTTATACTCACTAAGCTATTCTACTCACTAACTCATTATCTTTTGGTACAGAGAATGGTAGCGCACATTATTATACATGTAAGAGGGTGATGAGCACTTCAACACTTAGACAATTGTCAATGTGTTGAATTTTGGTTAGAAACCTTTGTAACCATTATTTAGGAATTTAATTAAAAATGTGCATGTAAAATAGGTATGTTAAGACACATGGCACCATATTTGTGTCACAATTCTAGAGAAGAGTTAGGTCCATGCATCATCCCCATGTGTTATGTAGGTAATCACTAGGCTACCAAAAGAGCCATATGAACCACATGTAAGTGTTGATAAATTTATGATGGCATGAGTGTCTCACATCCTCCACTTGTTGCCCCTCGAGAAATAATAGTCTCTATTACATGCAACTATAGAATAAGATGTGAAAAGTTTTGAATAACTTGCACTTTTATGGACCATTTCGCTTTAGAAGGGGGTCATCCCACAATAATGGGTTTCAAACTTGGGACATCTTGATTTTTGCTAAAATCACATATTTTTTAGAAAAATTAATGATTTATGCCTTGAGGGGTTCTATCTAAAGGGTTTTAATTGAAGAGGTTTAGATAAGACCCCCTTAGATTAGACCCTCTTGGATATAGCCCCTCTAGTTTTAAATCATACCCACAATGGAGTCTCCTTCGTGACTATAAAAATGCTCACAAAAGATCACTTTTTATTTACCTTCTAAGGGATCAAATGAATTCATTTAAATAAATTATGTTTTGTAAGTATATAGCTATTATTATAAGCTTTCCAAAGCGTATAATTTTGAATATTTTTTTTTTTTTAATTATATTTATATTTTATTTCTTGTGAATGTAGTTTTTTCACTAAACATCAAAGTATTTGTTTCACACATGCCAAAAAATAGAAAAATAGAGAAAAAAAAATCTAAAAATATGTGTGCACTAGATATTGATGTTCTTGTTTTATCCAAAAAAATAAATAATTTTAATACATATAAAACAAGTTATTTGTGATGACATACACCTACATCCAACTTATAATTACTTTGACTTTAAAAATTAATTTTAAAAAATATGTAACAAACAATAATGAAAAAAATCCATGCACTAGATATTGATGTTACAAATATAAATTTTATAAATTATAATTTTATCCTTTCAATTAAAAAATTTATGTATGATGACATAAATGTCAATATTTTAAAATATTATTTAATATTGTTAAAAAAAGTTAATAAAATTTATGTAAAAAAAATCACAATTTATTTCTACTTTTTAATATATATATATATATATATATATATACACACACACACACACACACACAAATCCTCACAAATAACTACTTCGCATCATCTCCAAATTATTATTGGTTTAGTTGCTATAGGTTTCATAAAGTGAAAAATTGGTGAAAAATGGTAGTGTAGGTTTTTTAATATTTATTTTTCTAACACATTATTAAGCATACTTAGGTTATATGAGACATGGTTTATGTGAGGACACATGGTGTAATCCATTGATTACATGTGTCACTCTCACCCACTGTTGGGTGGTTGAGTTTCTCACCCTCTTTTAGCCTTATATGTTTCCTTCTAAGTAGGTTATGCCACCTATTTGGAATTTTCCAAGTAGGCATAACTCCCACCTAATTTGGTTATTTGGGAGTTATTACCCCTCTTGGAATTGTGTGCACATATTCAGCTATATATTCAACACTCACCTCTCCCTCCTATTTGGTCCAACTGAGCTCATATCAACTCAATCAATTCAAGGGAGTGTTGATGCATATTGTATCATTTTGAGTGTGATAATATCATCATTCAGTTATTGCACCATATTACAACATTTCATCCTCTTATTGCTCTCATGTAGAAAATTAATCTCAATTTTGCAAGTGATCCTAGGTGCTCAAGTTCATCAACAATTCTTACATGGTATCAAAGCATCAAATCTACAAGCTCCTTCTTGAATTTGGGAGAATTCAACATTAAGCTTTTGCGAGGAGTATTTTGAACCAAAATGAATTGTGTCATCGAGTCGAGAAGGCCCAAAAACCCCCATTTTCATAAATAATATTTTTTTTAAGGAGCCGAATTGTACGACCCCTATGTGTGAGGTACTACACATTTTAAAAAAACATTTTTTTCTGCATCGAAATTTATTATTTTTTGATTTTGTAAAAACTTGTTTTTTTAATTTGGAAAAAGCAACAAAAAAAATTAAAAAACAAAACAAAATAAAAAAACTCAAGGCTTTAAAAAACCTATGCAGGCCATCAAATCCTGTGTAGGCCATACCAACATGAACCCCAACCTATGTTGAGCAGGCATACATCATGGATGACTGCCTTTTGTACCTTTTGATGGCCTATTTAAGATGATTCCCCTAGAATCTTTTTTGATTCTTGTATAAAAATTGGCAATTGAAAAGCAAACCAACGATCAAAAAAATAACATATGCATCCTTCAAAGATTCGAATGAGAATCTCAAGATTCCTTCAAAGAAATCAGGCAACCGATTCAATCAAAAATCCAACCTTTATTCAATACACCTGGTGAAAATTCTACAATCTGGTCAATATTCCAAAGCTCTCGGTCAACAAAGATTCTAGCTCGGGAAGCTATATTCCATCCATGCCAAGAATATTTGGTTGGAGGAGCTGCAGGTGCCTGACATTTAGACGAGCATCAAATTTAAGCTGCAACGTGTGATGGCTGCCAGCCAGTCAAATTTAATGCAGTGGTATGATGACATCAGCCTGCATTAGCAATGACATCAGCAGTTTTTAAGATTTTTCGCTCCCTACTCCATTTGCATTTTTTATTTCACCGTCAAACTTTAGAGGCCTCTAACTCAGTCATCCGAGCTCCATTTTGTGAGCAATTTTTTTTTTATTTAGGGTAGAATTTTGTAAGCTTCATAATGGTGAAATCTTTTTTGCTGAAGTGATCTCATTTCTTCATCAAATCTGAAGGACAATCCTCATTTTTTGAACTTCAAACAAATATAACTTTCACGTACGACTCTGGATTGAGGTGATTCTTTTTTTGAAAGTTAATATTTTTCTGAGCACTACACATTGGTGTTATTTTGAAGTTCTCATTCTGATATTTCATTGTACTTTCAATATTTGGGTCCATTTTGGACACTTGTAAAACTTTGAAAAACAACTCCAGCATTGTAAAAATACTGATTTATAAAGTGCCAAATCATTTTTTGTTGGGGGGATTCTTAATTGAGTGAAAAAGGGGGGGTATCCTTGTGTGTTTTTTCTTGCATTTTTCTCTCACACTACAACAACAATCCGAAATGGATAAAATGGTTCCTCTAGTTACACCATACAATTACTTTGAGTGGAAAAATGAAATGGAATTTCACTTAAGGAAGTTAAAATTGTATAGAATAACAATGGGTATTGATAAGGAACATACCAAAGATGAAGAAAAGCATAAATGGTTCAACAAGTTTGATGAATCTTTTGGAAGTTTATGCATGGTTGTATCTCCTGATCTACGCTTTTATATTATGTCTGCAAAATCACCAAATGAAGTGTGGAATAATTTGAATACTCTCTTTGGTAAACAAAATGATTTGAGAGCACATTCATTGGAGAACAAGCTCATAGGATTGAGCCCGTGTAAAATTTTCACACCATTCAGGATTTCTTTACTAAGTTGAATGCCATAAGATAACAGTTGGAGCAATGTGGAGTTAAAAAGGGTGACTCACAGTTGATTTTAAGCTTTCTTTCAAAACTTGGTCTTGTTTATGCAGTGTTTGTTTCTACATTTCATGCAATGAAAAGAGCCTTAGGAAAATGATTTACTATGCCTTCTCTAGGTGAGTTCGTAGTTGATCTCACAAAGGAGCAAGATAAATTGATTCAAATGGGCATTATTAAATCTTCCTTGAGTCTCATGCCTTGACTGGAAAACAAGGCACTAACAAGCAAAACAAGAAACAAAGGAACCAAGGAGACAGAAAGAAAGATTCAAATCAATCTTCATCCACTTCTCAAGTAGACTCTAAATTCTCTTCAAAAGAGGATTCATCTAAGAAGGAGAAGCTGCCCATTTTTGCATATTGCAAGAGGAGTGGACTTGAAGAACATTCTTGTTACAAGAAGGATATTGATGAACTAAAACATCTTCTTAAGAAGAACAAAATCAGTTTGCATTCTCGAATGGTTGATTCAACTTCTTCTTCTAATTCCAAAAATACAAAACATTCAAAATCTGATAAGGAAAAAGGTCATGCTATAGGGGAAGGTAAATCTCTTTGTGCCTCTACAGGTCTTGGATAAGGGACATGACTTCTAGATTTTGGAGCTTCTCATCATATGGCTCCTACATAGTCTATGTTCTCTTCTTTTGAGTCTTGTGTTATACCACCTATTCTAATGGGAAACAATACATACATGGATGTAATTGGGAATGGATCTGTTGATATTTGGGATGGGACCTTCAATGATGTTTTTTGTATACCTCATCTTTCAAACAATCTCCTTTCCATGTATCAAATCACTCATGGTGGAATAGGGAAGATTGTGGAATTCACACCTGATTCAGTTATCATCAAAGACCTGGAGAGAAGAGAGATAATTGCTACTGGGATAATTGATCATGCATCTTGGTTATGCACCAAGTTTCAGACTTTGCACCTAATGAAGGTTCTGATCCTTTGGTTGTTGATCACACTCCTAGTGTGAGCTTTTATTTTGAGAACTTTGGCTCCTTGAACTTGGGTATTCTCATATGTGATCTAGTTCTTGAGCCTTGCATTCCTTCTTCTCCACCTATTTTTTCTTCTAAGGATACTTGTGTTGCTACATTCATGGCTTCTTGTGATTTAGTGCAGAAGGATACACATCGTCTTCCAAATATAGCTACTTCAGATGACTACTTGACATACATTGTAGGTTTATTTATAGAGTCTAATATTTCAAACTTGGGAGACAATATTCATGACATCATGTACCATAGATTTTAAGGTTATGAATGCTATGGCTCTTTTATTCAATAAGGTCTTTCACCTAATGAAAAGAGATAGATACCGCACCCAAAATATAGATGGTTCACTCAAATTAATGCAAGTATGATAGAATTATGACTAAATACAACTAGAGGATGAAATTGATTGATTAAGTATGTAAAACCTAAGAAATGTGACTTGTTGGAAATCACATTGTGTAATGCAAGAACACATAGAAATGAATGCAAAAACTGAACAAAAAAGGATGAAACTGAAAGTGTGCACCTGAGATCTTGATGAAGACTAGAAATGAAATTTGAAATGTTATTGATGCTAATTTTTAGGCCTGGTGGGACTCATTCACCATTCTGGGCGAATCAATCCCAGTTCTGCAAAACAAAGCCAGAACTCGTTTTGGACAAAAGGGATCTAAAAATGCAAAAAACCAAAAAATGACCTTGGAGTGGGACTCATTCACCACCCATGGTGAATGAGTCCACTTTTGAATTTCTAAATATTCAAAGGTGGAATTTGATGCTCTCAATTTGTACTTTGACTTTCTACAGGTGTCCACTTTTGAAACTCTGATTTACGAACCTAAAAGTTACTTTTTTGTTGATATTTTGACTTGTTCAATGAAGGGAAGACTTAAGAAACTTTGCAATGCAATATTCAATGATTTCCAAGCTTCCAAGAGATCTAAATCTGAAAACACACAAGAGGAGAAGAAGAAATGTTGAATGTTAGGGCATTAGGGTTTGCCTTGGTCAAACCCATTTCAGGTAATTAAACCAAAATGGAGAAAGAATGTAATGAAACATGCACTAATGGAGTTGATTACCTTTCCATGATGTTTAATGTTGAAATTTTGTAGCAAAACATGAAGAATCTTCCTTGAATGTCTAAAAATTTGATGTCTTAATGCCTTGAAATGGTGAAGCCCTAACTTGTTTAACTTGAGATGGAAGAATGATGGATGAATTAATGGATGTGAATAAGGGTTTAGAAGGTTTATTTTATAGGAAATCCACCTTATTAGCCTAAAAATTAGATCCCTAAGGCTGACATGTGAAAATAATAAACTTAAATTTCACTTTTTTCTCACTCAAAGGTAAAAAATGAGCCAAATGGGACTCATTTGCCACCCATGGCGAATGGGTCCCACCTAGATGGAACTGATTCACCATGGATGGAGAATGGGTCCCATAGGGGCCATTTTGACAGCTAAGATGCCAGGAGATAAGGAAATAAAGTTTAAATTGCAACTTTACTGGGTATTTTATCAAATATTGCCTCGTGACACAAAATATAGGTTAATAGGGGCCTATTAGTGATGATATAAAGGTCAATTAGGGCTTGGGACATATAATTCAATGTGAAAGTTTGATTAAATACACTTTACAACACTAAAATGAGGTCCACATAGCCTAGAAAGGCACAAGAACCAATGTGAATGTGCAAGACACATTACAACACTAGTTTAACATTAAGTTTATTTTACAAGCCTTCTAGATTGATGTGAAGATGTCATTAAACACATTTTATAATGTTGAATTAGGGAGAAATGAGTTCATTAAGTCTAGAAAAGTGTGAAAGTCCTTTACAACACATTACAACAGCTTTGCAAGACATCAATAAAAGAATGTTATTCAATTTGCAAGGGTCCAAGACCTAGGTGGATGCATAAAATGAATCACAACACCTGAATCAAGGCCTCATTAAGTCCAATTTATCATGAATTATTCCCATGTCAAGAAAGAGGTCTATTTTTCTATGCCACACATCCATCTTCTCTTTGATGAAGTCGATTCTTCTTCAGTTGTTGTGGAGGAACCTTTGGATCCTCTTGTCCATTCTCCACATGATCATTCATCACAGTTTGACATAATTGTCAATACTTTTGAAGAACATTCAAGGGAGGCATCTTTGTCTTTAGAGGAGATATTAGAGTCTTTGGATCTTGTTCTAAATACATCTCTACTAGGTTCTAGATTTTCATCTTCATCAGTGTGGCCTAGAATGCCTGATTTGATGGTGGCAACTTTCGACATCAACATGGAGATAGATGAGCAGTTTTCAGAGGTTTCTTACATTTTGATCTTCTTCCCTTATATTTTTTTCAGGAATGGGAAGACATTCTTCATGCACCTTTGGTTTTGTTTCTTCCTAAGGGGAGGAATATTGTTCGACGATCATGGACCATCTTCTACATCTAGTTTCGAGCATCAACCATTGGTACAGTTGACTACTTGAGGGAAGCCTACATAGTCTTTCTTATCCTTTCTATTTTGGAGGGGACTTCTTCCTTGCATGGGATTATTTCTTGTGTTGGGAAACTTATTTTATTTTCTCTCTTTTGGGGAAGATTTTTGTCCCACTGGGTTTTCTCCTTTTCTCCAGTTGTGAGAGATTATTTTGTACATGGGTACCTAACATGGCCTTGTAGACAGGACCCATCTTTGCATTGTTTCATCCTTTCACCCACCTAATCTATGCTTAAGGGGGGGTATTAGTGTAGGTTTTTTAATATTTATTTTTCCAACACATTATTAAGCATACTTAGGTTATATGAGACATGGTTTATGTGAGGACAAGTGGCGTAATCCATCAATTCCATGTGTCACTCTCACCCACACTTGGGTGGTTGAGTCTCACACCCTCTTTTGGCCTTATATGCCACCTCACAAAACCACTATGTTGTCTCCTTTTGAGTAGGTTATGCCACCTATTTAGCATTTTCCAAGTAGGCATAACTCCCACCTAATTTGGTTATTTGGGAGTTATTACCCCTCTTGGAATTATGTGCCCATATTCACCTATATAATCAACACTCACCTCTCCCTCCTATCTGGTCCAAATGAGCTCACATCAGCTCAATCAATTCAAGGGAGTGTTGATGCATATTGTATCATTTTGAGTGTGATAATATCATCATTCTATTATTGCACCATATTCCAACATTTCATCCTCTTATTGCTCTTGTGTAGAAGGTTAATCTTGGTTTTGCAGGTGATCCTGGGTGCTCGAGTTCATCAACAAATTACAAAAAATGTTGATTTCAATGTCCAACTTGACCAAAAAGTGGGACACGTTATTGTGGGTTGACCCAAGGAGCTTGACTCTCAAAGGATCTCTATTGGCACATCCTTTTAATGCAGATGCCAGTCATCTTATTAACCTTTTATAGTGCAATGAATTTTTGATTGATTTTGAATAATTATAGAATTTATATAGTACTGGGTGAGTCCAATAGAGGTGGATAGTGGTTGTGCAAATTTTTATATTGAAAATATGGTGCAAACCAAGGTAGCCAAGAAGGTTTCAACTTAAAATTTTTATTTTCTACTTGCTAGGTGATGGTGTCAAATCCACTCCAAAATGGATGAAGCTTGTGTTGAAATCATGTGAATCATTCCTTCTATAGTGTAATCATACTTGATCACCAACTTGGAAGGTGTGTGATGTGTAGTATTTAGCATGACACTACTTATATATTATCATTTCTATGAACTAAAGGATGATTTACACCTACTACTATTTTTTTGAATGTGTTCAATGAATTTAATTGCTTTTCAACTTTATTTTAAGTTATATCTATGAGGGTGGTGACATGGGATAAGCTATGTTAATACACACAAATGGTTGGAAACCCAGTTAGAATTTAAATGATCATTTCATTGTAGAACTATGAAGAAATATTGTAGTTGTGTTAAATGAATCACAAGTGTTAGAGCTATGTGCAATGCCTTCATATGTTATATATGGATAATTTTCACTATCATTTTGTTTGCTAGATTCTATCCATCAATTTATCAATGGAAGGAAGTTGGGTTCTCCATATTTTTTCTCAACAGTGACCAAAGTGTTCTATAAATGGATCAAGAATCTAATGTCTCAATAAAATTATGATGGATGGTAAATCAAAGAAAAATCATTCATTTAAAAAAATTGAGTTATATCTAGAGCTAATATTAGACTTATTACAAGGCATTGTAATTATCATAGATTTAAAGAAAATATATACAACTACATACATAGATTCATTACTCCTTATAGTAGTAGAATAAGAAATAAAAAATTCCATGGAAATAGATTCTCAAGGCTATTTTGGAACTAGAAAATTGTATATACACACTTGTGTTTTATTAATTGAACTAGATAATGCACATGTAATGTAAGATTAAATATATTTTCCAAATCAAATTAGAGGTGTGGTGAAGAGAAGTATTTTTTTAACATCTCAATTTTCTTCTCAACTATGAAGTGTCCTACAACCTTGTTGAACTTAACCTCCCAATGATTTTATGTACTGCTTATAATTTTGTGGTACACACAAGTGCACAAGGTAACATAGGAGTCAAATTTAGAAGCATAAGCCTAAAATTGGCTTTCCACTTTATAAATTCTAATAGAACTGTAAGACTTGTCTATACATTTGATGTGTACAATTTTCCCAAGTGATGATCTCATTTCCATACATGTCAAGCACATCGAAGAGAGATTAGACTAAAGGAGGACTCAAACAGTCTACTATTTTTTCGAACTTCCCTTCCTATACTTGATTTTGAGGTGCTAAATATAAGATGGTAATTTATAATGGTTACCATGTTGAAGTTTTCTCTATATTTGATGAAAATAAATTTGTTAGTTCCTTTTCTTCAATGCATTATTTGATAGGTCAAACACATATAAAACTCTCATACATTGACAAATCAATTTTAAGATTGCTAATACGAAGCGTGCACTTGAGTCCTAGTACCCTCTATGAATCTACACGTTGTTAATCATAACCTACTAGAATTACAAAAGCATCCACAAGTAGATTCATGCAAGACAATTATGTGATAAATAATACTTTAAATTTACCATGTATTTGAACATGAAATACTTTTCACTTCATTATGTTTATATAGGAACTTGGCCCAACTGCTAACTCAATTTATTTTAGAGTTAATTTTAAGCAACTTGAGTCTTATTTTATTTTATAGTATCTTTAGGACATACTTTACATCAAATATAGCATGCATGTAGGGCTCCCCCCTTCATATAAAATTTTTAACTCCTTATGTTATTGTTTGGAGAATTATCATATCGTTTTATTACAAAAGATAGTGCCTATAATTTATATATCATTTTAGTTTTAAATAATAATTAGATTGTCAATCTAACTCATGTGTGTCTCTATAATGAGGATAAGTCTTCAATTTAGCGACTTCTAGGAGGAAGTCTAATCTAAGGGGAGGGGAAATGTAAGGCCTAACCTCATGAGAATCAATTACAACTCCTTTGTTTGGTTGATGGTTTTCACTATCACTTGTTGGTTAATGTGATCTGATTAAGGATGCAATTTTTGCTCTGGTATGAACTTTATGAGGTGTGTCATATAAAGTATTTTAGGTGATAATTTCTTGGGTGGATTTTTAGGACAAAATGTGGATTACATTATAATCTAAATATAAAGAAGCTGGAAGCAAAGTAAATAGTTTCACAGGGGCATAATGAGTGCAATATCAAAAAGGTGGTAAATTTAAACGATGTTTTTTCTAAGTGTATCAACGTAATAGTAGAAACAAATAGAACTACTGATTCTTTCCCTCCCATTTGATAAAATTAAGGGAAAATGATAATAGTAAAATACATGGAATGGTATCAGTTTGTTGGATTGTTGTAAGGAACATAAACTATTTTACATATGATTGTACTGAGGTTAAAATATAAAAGTTAATTAACTTAGATTCAATTCCAAAATAAGAATGCTTTACCTTTCCAATTATTCTTAAAAATCAATAATACGATAACTAAATAAATAATCTCCATTTCTAAAGTAGAGTGGCAAGTGATGGTCAAATGAAAAGAAAAGCCTAAGTAATAGTTGAAGTGTGGAAAAGAAACTAACTCATATTTTTATATCCTATATTAAAAGGGCATAAATATTAAAGAAAATGGGAAAAAGTAGGATTTGACTATTTATTTTTTAAAATAAGTTTTTAGATATTAGTTTTGGGGGATTTAAAAAAAAAAAGAGAGAAAGTTTTCTCGGATTAGAGAGACGGTGAGATTTTTATTTTCAAAGAAAGAAAAGAAAAGAGTTTTAGGCGTGCAATCAGCAAACAAAAGAAAAAAAAAAAGTTACACTTGCTTGATACACAGAGATTTTAGGGGTTTTCTTTCATCGCCTTGGTATGGAAAATGCAAAAAATGAAATCAGATTTCTGGTGCCGAGGATATGTACGCATTTGGTATAAAAACACCGGGTTCATACACATTGAGGGACACACACACTTATGAAGGGATTCAATTGAATTCAAGGGATCTTACTGTCACACCTATCACTGCAAATCTCCAGCGCTACTTTCCTTAGCCGCCTTACGTCCTTATGCAACATATGGGAGCTAAGAAATTACTTATAGCAAAAAAATAAAATGGCACCCAGACCATGGGTTAAAGAAAAAGAAGGGAGAAGAAGCTGCTTGGTATGCTGGGAATAGAAAAGAAATTGATTTATTGGTTTGTGGGATCATAAAGCGGCTGGGGGTCACATGAAACGAAATTAAAGGAAGGAGGCGCGAGAGCTCTACGTGATACACCAGGCAAGAATGGGGTCTCTTTTGTAAACTCGAGTAGAAGAAGCATAATAGATGGATTTTTTTTAGAGAATTGGGTGTACATAACCTTCTTAAATGGTGCTCTGTTGCTTTGGGAATACATCCTCTTCATCCACCTATATCATTATTTTTTTTTGGGAACCAGGTATGTAATATAATATCTCACTTTAATATTAAATGATGAAATTTGTTTACAAAGCAAGAAAATCGTATTGCTTGAGAAAGAAATTAAACTTGAGAAAAATTTGTATCAGATAGATTAAGAAGTACAAAGAAATTGTTATTTCTAAGAAATTAATTCATCCTATAGATGCTAACAAATAGTTTTCAAAACAATAGATGTAAGCTTCATCATGCATCCTTCCTCTTATATATTTTCTTTTCTGATCTTTTGCATTTGAAAATTTCTTTATCCCTTGCACCTAGAAGATACTCACTCCTAGCTTATGTTCATATTTTGCATGTATACCAATCAAAAAATTATTATTGGAAAATAATGTAAAATAAATTTTTATTGTCTGTTATGTTCTTTCGCATAAAATCTTTCAGAATTCATTCATCAAATTCGATCTGTGCATAATTCCATTTCACCTTGTGTCAGAAAACTGTGAGAGCTTGAGTCTTTGATTTCATTGTATGGATTATTGTTGAGTGGGTTTTGGCATATCCTGAAACTATCAAACCATTCATACTTCATTTGTTTTAGAAAATTTTCCAGATAGTTTATATGCTATGTCTACACCTGCACATGTGTTGCACACATAAATAATACACTATGTCATTGTTTCTATGCAGCAAATAGTCTTTTTTTTGTTTTATTTATTTTTATATCTTTTTTAAAAGTCTTGCAACTTAGACTTTCCATGAGGCCTCATTTCTTTGAGGCATTTTGCTGAACAATTTGCATGCCTTGTCAATACTTGCATGAGGTTTTTTTTTTTCACAGTCATTTGTTAAGTTGTAGATTTACTTTCTTACCAGGTAAATCATACTCTTTGAGCATTCTTCTCTTTAAGCCAAATTATCTTGTAGTTAAAAGAAAGGAGGATATTCAAAAATATTTATAAATCCATTTATTTTTATTTATTATTTGTGAAACTACTTATTTTCATGGGAAACTATTGAGACATACATGAATGCTTCATTGATATTTTAATGATTGCTTGTCATAACATTACATATATAGGTATTACATTTTAAATATTATGTTATGGTCTATTAGAAAAAAACTTAAATGTATTTAATATGTAGTCCTCCCTGTAGAATAATATCTATTACTATTGTTGGTTTTCCTTATTAAAAGATTTCTCTAGTTGGAGCATTTAAATTTATTTATTTAATTTATGATATTTATGAATGGTAGAATAACAATCTTAATAATATTTTGACAAGTAGATTTGTATGTTCTTGCCTTAATTTATATAAATATGTTGTAAGGTAATATGTATTACTTGTGAGTATCTATACTTATATTCAAGTCTCTACTTTACAGAAAAAAATTATATATTATAATTAAGTACATATACATGTAGTGAATAGAACAAAATTTAAATGAGAATCCAATATCTATAATATGACATAAACCAATTGGAACATTAGAATGTGAAATCTATATGAAGCATTGTTGTATGAATTTAATTTTCAAAACTAGGTAGAAAGATAGCGAGATGAGTTGCAGAAAAAACTGCTCATGCATGTTTTACAAAATTACGAAATGCTTTCTGAGTTTTACTCCTCGTTCTTTCCCCTTTCCAAGACATATTAAACTTTTAAATTTGGTTAAATGGAGTGGAAGTTATGTGTGTTTTAGTATCGTCTTTTTCACTATGATCAACAAGTTGAATGTTGTAAAGTGAATATATATTTGAATTACTGCCAAATTGTTTGTGAGAGTGTTGAACTGGATTCAGTTGCATTATTGTTGTCTTTTCAAATTCAAATTTAACCTTGAGGTTGTATCCTACTATTATCAAAGCTTGTAATGGTTCAAGCTCTTGTTGTTGAACTACGATTCCTCTGCGTTGCGCATACGTAGGCAAGGCCATCATAGATGAGCCCCCGAGGAATTAGGTCTAGCCCCTTAGGTCCGCCCCCCACACTCGTTTGAAAACAAACCTATGCATGTGTTAGTTTTAAGTTTAAGGTTGAAATTTTGTATTTGTGTTGTCCTTAGTCGAGTTTTGTGTTGAAAATTTTTGGGCATTACAATGCATTATTTTCCTACAATCCCTAAAGTATAATCTATACTTAAAATACATACTTCTATAATTCTTATCTTAATTTGTGTGTTTTCTTCTATTTTTGGTGCAAGTTTATGTATTCTACTATTGGTGATATATATATATGCACACACACACACACACACACATACACACACACCAAAAAAAAAAAAAAACCCACATTTTATATATATGTGTGTGTATTAAAATTATTACAAAATTAGTGCCAACATTCTCCCATCACAAATAATTTGTTCTATCCTCAAAATATTTAGACAAATAAAAACCAAAACCTTTTAACCTAGAATTGTGGCTCCCTATTTGTATATATCAACTAAGTGCCCAAGACATCATTATACATTTGCTAACTAAAAATTAGCCTCATATAATGAAATTGTAGATACCTTGAAATTAAGTACCCATTATATAATTAATTTAAAAACAAATATCTAATTAATTATTTTCCACATTTCACCTTCTTAAATCATATTCCACAAATTAAATATTTTATTATTTAATTAATAATTCTTCATCCTCATAATTAATTAAATTAATTATGTTTCCCCCTTTTATTTTAAGGTTGATTAGTTTAAATAAATTCAACCATAGCCCCCACTCAATAATTCTTCTAGAATCTCAATTAATTAATTACTCCACCTTAATTCCCCATTACCATTTTTCTTTATTTAATATTCTTCCAATCCACACACTTTTCATCATGTGATAGATGTCCTTTCGCCTCACATGTGCAAGCAAGCATAATCGTCAAATTATTATCTACCTCATTCATCATAAATCCACTTATGAAAAGTGATACTTTAAGGTTTGACCAAGCATGGTGCAATATTCATCTTGCCAATAAATTCTAATTTTTAATTCCCTGCCTCCCTTGGAATCTACAAGAGGAAAAATATTGTCTTTCTTAGGAATCCTCTCAAGATCTACTTTTCTTTGTCTAATCCCCATAATTATCCCCCCTTTCTATTTAATCCTCCCTTGACACTTTTTCCAATCCCCTTTTCTTGAGAGCTTGCATCAGTTATATGCCCTTGATCCCTATGTTGCATCTCATCTCTCCATTCATTACATCAAGTCTATAAATTGAAGCCTTCACCTTCCATTATCATCAACACATTTTCTAGTAAGTTCATGTTTCCATTTTGCTATCAAAATCCTCCCACTATTCTAAGATTATACTAGTTTAAAGAGAAATCCACATTGCATTCCACTTCATGATAGTCAAGAAAACATTTTTAAAGAGAATATCAAGTGGAGCAAGGGTGCACTCCATTTTAGATCTAAATGAGGAGAAACATTCATTTGATCATGTAAAAGATTTGTTAATTTTATATGTCTTTTATGTTATTTTCCTCATTTGAAATTCTTGTCTTCATTTTGGTATTCCTGGTGGGACCCATGTCCCTTTTTTTTTTTGTGATTTTTGTGGCCTAGCTTTCAAAACCACACTTTTTGATCTTTTTTTTAGTGCTTTCACTTTTGAGAATAGTGCTTCTACTTTGTCCTTCAGTGCTTGCCCGCTAGTTTTAAGTTTTTTTGTTTCCTCTCATTTTTCATCTTGTTTTATCTAGTTTAAATTAGAAAATTTATAATTTTCTAGGTTTTCTAGCTATTCCTTTTGGCTATTCGATAGTTTCTTTTGTTTCTTAATCCCCTATTTTTCAAGAAAGGTAATCTTTTCATGCAAGTGTTATTACCCATTGAATAGATCAGTGCTTTTATTTTGTTTTATTTTTTTCATTTATAAATCAATACTTTTGTGAGTAGGTATTACATAGGGTTAGGGTTTCTATCCTTGAAGAGATAGGGCTCCTATTTCACTCAAGTTTCACTCAAGGAAACCTTAGATATCTCAATCCAAGGATGAAAAGGGAAAAGAGATCTGCAATAAAGATGTCCTAGGGTCTAATTAATGACTAAAGAGGGATTCACTACCAAGCTAGGGCTTGGAAAGATTAATGAAATGTAAGACCTAATGCTAAAACCTAATGTAATGCAAAACTTCACTATATGACCTAAAAATGCATGTAAATTTGAATAGAAAGTTGAGAAATTAGAGGTGTGCACTTAGGAATCTGAAGAGACCTGAATGGAGACTTGAAATGCTGAAAACACTGAAATTAATGTCTGTTGGTACTCATTGCCAGTTTGGGCGATTTAGTCCCAGATTAGGGCGGGTGCAAAAAGATTGGGGGCCAAATTTGGCCAAAATTTCAAAAATAATTTGATAGGCTATAAGACAAGTGCGTTATAGCACACTCTCGCATTATAGATCGATGTGATTGATCCAAAGGCTCGGTCACATCGAGTCTATAATGTGCTCACATTATAATGTGACCACATTATAGCTTATTAAAATAAAAAATAAAAGAAAATGACATCATTTCCTTTTCACCGTGTTTATTGTTTTTCGTGGCCAAGAAACCTTGCATTTGTGTGCTCGCATTTTGGAAGGAGATAAAGTTACAATTTCTTCATTGAATTATTGCAATTTCATTGCTTGGATGCTACCACATCGACTGGGGGGTCAAACAAGTAAGCATTGTTTGTTTTTTTGTGAATTTGTTGTTAAATAGGTGATTTTAGGTTGTTTTTTATATTCATTTGTTTAATTTGTAGAAGATGTTAATGAACCTCAAAACCCTCCTAAAAATCCTCAACAACCACAACAACAAAACCTTCACCAATTCCTCAACATCCTCCTAGCACATAGCAAAATTCAATGGGGGTAATTGAAAACAAACATCATAAGGTTGAAAAATCCTATAAGTTCAACCATGGAAAGAAGAACACTTGCGACTTCACTTCAAGACATGTTAACACATGTAGATGCAATCAACAAACAATTAAGTGGTTAGGCACATAAGAGGCATGCGTGGAGGAATTTTTATGTAGATAAATTATCATATAAAGAAGTAAAAGATGAAAAAAATACAAAATATGATTTGTGCTCACTATTTGCTAGCCTACTCACAAATCAAAATTTTGACCTTAATGCCAAGAGGTTTTATATCCATTGGTGCCACCACCAAGGGATCAAGAACAATTTTTTGGGATAGGTGGTACATGATTAAGAACTCTACTGTGAGTTCATCCTCAAGAAAATCCCCAACTATTTTGATATGAGGGACTTTCAGGGGAGAGGTGGAGGGTTGACACAGAATAGACCTAGTGCACAATAGGATCCTTAGCGGTAAGGGAGATGAGCTCTCACTGGGCCGGCTTGTGAGCACGTGTCGTTATCCCTTCCATCATGAAGGAGAGTGTTGAGGTGGACACTTTGCAATCTATCGGCCCTTTGACCCAAAGTATCATTTAGCATGCTAGTCCTATAGTACAACGCCATTTAGGGGAGACTTCGAGGGGTAGGCTTCCACACCATTCTTTTCAGGTTTGCAGGCCAGCTTGTACATATAACCCCACAAACACTTAGGAGGATGGTGTGTAGGATACATCTACAGCTGCGGGGATGGTCATGGAAATTAACATTTTGAATGAGGCTTTCAACATCGATACTCAGGTAAGTTAGCATGTTCATTGAATTTAATTTATTAAATTTCCTTTTTGAAATGAAAGATTAACTAATTTATTTTAATGATTGTAATAAAATTTCAAGGTCATAGTGTTGATACTGGATACACTAGCTCTCCACCTGTTTATTACTCTATCGCATCTACTGCTGAGGTATGTAACTAGTAAACAATTATAAATTTATTACATGTGAATAGCACTATTATATGAATGGTATTCTCATATTTGATTTTGGATGTTGAATAGGCTAATATTGTAGGTTTCGTGCAAACACCTCCTAGTGCTAGTGGAGTTGAAAAAACCTTCACATGGGTAATAGAATGAAGAGTTTAAATAATGAATTGTACTTAATAGATCTATGTATTTTATATTCATATCATTGATTATATTGCATTGCACATCTTTCAAACTCAAATCATTACTTCACATTGCATAACTAATAGCTAGATGTTGATAGATGACAAAATTTCAATTACAATATAGTTGTTTAGAAAGTCAACATAAGCAGTGATGCAATTACTTCACATAGCATAAGTAATAACTAGGAGCAACTGCCAATTGCATTTTCTTGTCATGGAATTCCATGAGACCACCTTTTATTGAGGCATTTTTTCAAAAAATTCATTGCATTGCCTATGCTACAGATGCTTGGAAGAAATATATGAAAGAATAATAGTAAGCAATAGCATAGACAAGGTAATGAGTTGTTTGCATATTTTCAAACAGTTCACTTATTTGCTACTATGAGTAAAACCCTTTAAAAAAGGTGCTTTCTGACAAAATATGGATGCTTGGAAAAAATATATCAAAGCATAATAGTAAGAAATAGCATAGACAAGGCAGTGAGTAGTTTGAAAAATTCCTCAAAGAAATGTGGTCTCATGGTGATGGAATTCCATTCCATCACCATGAGACCATATTTCTTTGAGGCATTTTTTCAAACTACTCACCACCTTGTCTATGCTACCACATTTCCATACATGTCTACCAAATCATTTTATCAAATAGTTCACTTCCTTGCTGCTATGGCTAAAACCCTAAAAAAGGTGCTTTCCAACAAACTTTAGATGCTTGGAAAAAATCTATCAAAGCATAATAGTAAGCAATAGCATAAAAAGGCAGTGAGTAGTTTGAAAAAATGCCTCAAAATAATGTGGTCTCATGGTGATGGATAGTTTGAAAAAATGCCTCAAAGAAAATGTGGTCTCATGGTGATGGAATACCATTCCATCACCATGAGACCACATTTCTTTCAGGCATTTTTTCAAACAGCTCACCGCCTTTTCTATGCTACCAAATTTTCCATACATGTCTACCAAACAATTTTATTAAACAGTTCACTTCCTTGTTGTTATGGCTAAAAGCCTAAAAAGGCGCTTTCCAACAAACTATGGATGCTTGGAAAAAATCTCTCAAAGAATAATAGTAAACAATAGCATAGACAAGGTAGTGAGTAGTTTGAAAAAATGTCTTGAAGAAATGTGGTCTCATGGTGATGGAATTCCATTCCATCACCATGATACCACATTTCTTTGAGGTATTTTTTCAAACTACTCACTGCCTTAAGAATAGAAACCAAGCCTTTAGCCAAAATTCCCCTCAAAATTATTTTCAAGGTCCTCATCCTCATCCTCAATTTACCAATCGATGGAACCTTCCACCTTTTATTCCACTTGTTCATATCCCCACCCCTCCCTATTCATGTCATGATCACCCTCCATCTCATAACCAAGACCACACTATACCATCCACCCCATCCCAACATAATACCATAGAGAAGGAAATGAACTATTTGCAAAAATGCCTCAAAGAAATATAGTTTCATGGTGTGGAATTCCATGACACATTTGTTTATAATGGCATTCCATCACCATGAGACCACATTTCTTTGAGGCATTTTTTCAAACAGTTTGCTACATTCTCTATGCTAGCATAGTTTTCATATATGTCTACCAAAGCATTTCATCAAGCGGTTCACCGCCTTGCTACTATGGATAAAAGACTAAAACAAGTGCGTTTGAACAAGCTATGGATAGGGAGAATAGTAAGCATGATAGTAAGAAATATATAGTTCAACAAATACTCAAAATTTTGTTCATTATCTCATACATTATAAGCCATGATGTGCATCACTATTGTAATTTTTCATGATTGAATAATTTGTTGTTTTATTTTTAGATGTGGGTATGTGCAGGATCATGATGGGCCAAAAAGTGGCAATATGATGGGTATGTGGCTGACGACTATTTTCTTACCCACAATTGATGAAATGAAAAGGGTTTTTAAAGGAGATTCTTAGCTTTCCACCAATAAAAATTATGCTTTACTTTGAATTTAATAAGTAATTATTATTCATTTTCTATTCAAATTATGACTAAGTCCTGATTGATAGGCTGATTGAAAAACATCTATAACTTTCAAACGGTATCACATTTTTTGAATCCAAAACATGTGTCACATTCTATGCTATGCATACTATAGGATTAAAAAAAAGAAAAAATGAATTTCATAAAGTTTTGACCAAGTTAAGGTGGTCGGGACATACAAGTTTTTATATTTTTAAAAAGTTGTAATAAAAAATTCATAATTAATTATTTACTTGGAAAATAATTACAAAAAATATGCATCACATCAGGGAATGAGTCCTCTACTTACATCTAAAATATTATAAAAAAATACTATCATTTTATTGTGGTTAGGGTGGTCAGACAGACACCTACTTCTTATTTTTTCCTTGAAATTTAAGTACCATTGCATTAAAATTTCACATTTTCACCAGATAGATTTTTTTTTTCTTAAACAAATCTAGTAGTTTAGAAACTACATTCAATTTGCTACAGATTTTATTGTTACATATTTTTGAAATAATATAGATAACTTATTCAAATTTTTATGTCAAGTTGCCTAACTCTGATTTTTTGAATTTTTTGCCACTTAAGGGTCTGTTTTTTCCATGATGATCCTGCACATACCCATGTTGCAAGCGGAAACACCTCCAGATGTTGATAGGGAAATGGAGCTCGGTGTTTCTACTACTATAGACTCCTCGATTCCTCTTACAGGGGTATGTGGCATATTACTAAATTTGAATTTACATTCATTGTTATAGTTGTTAGTGAAAAATCAAACCATTATTGATTCGTAGTTTAATTTCTCTTTGTATAGTTTCTATAGAGCTTCAACACACCATAGAATGGGAATGCAAATATTTCCCTCGAGGAGAGTGATCGCCTAGGGTGGTAAGTGATTATTTTGTTAAATATATCATTTTTATAATGTAATTTTTATATATTAATGTCTTTACTTGTTATTGTAACAGATAAAGCTTGAATAGGAACTAAACCCTAGAAGGAGTGCCAAGAGCACTCCTTGACCTTAGAATAAATGAGTGACAAATGTATTGCCATCCAATCGACAAGAAAAGGGTAAGAGTTTATTTCGAGAGCCTGAAGGGCAGTGATTTTTTATTCTAGGGCCCTTTTTTGTATGCCTATATGGTATTTTTGGACATATTTTGTATTGCATATATTTGACATTGTATGCCTATATGGTATTCTTGTAAGCCTATATGGTTATTTTCTATATATTTTATACTTATATCGACATATATTGATGTATGCCTACATGGCTATTTGGTTAATACAAATGTTTTTTATCGACGGTGACCATATTTGCATTATAAATCCACGATTCAATAGATATGAGTTATGTGTATTCAAGTGTATACTTTACAACATACGTGTATACTTTGTGAGTTACATGTATTCCAATGTATACTTTGTGAGTTACATTTTTCATGTGTATACCTTGTATTCATGCATATACTTTGTATTAATATATATACTATGTAAATTGATGTGTATACTTCGAGGCTTACGATTATTTGAGTACTTGTGCTTCACTTATTCACATGTATGCTTGACTTATTCACGTGTATACTTATTAATTGGTTAGCCCTAGCATTGCTCATTGTTTTCCTTCATGGTTTGTCTTGAATATTTATTGATTGATGCTAAACAACTTTATTAGTTGATGCTAAAAACTTCAATATTTTCAAGAATGATTCACCAACGATGTATCATTTACTTATGTGCTAATTCAATATGGAATCTAAGGAAGAATTTAAAAATGATAAAGCTAGGAGGAAAGGGAAGATGGATATTTATAGTGTAACCTATTGTACCTTCTCTATACAAACCTCTAATGGCTCTTGTATTCTTTCCTATTCCGTTTTCTACTTTTTATATCCCGTTTTCATAGGTGGATCATCATTTCTCTAAGTTTTTTTCCTTCTATTCTAGGTCCTCACCTCCACTTGTGGTAATCTAAAATTAGCTCTAGTTTGTGGTGGGCACCCACTGAGATTCAAAGGTGTCATTAGCTTGTGGTGGGCACCCACTAAGATTCAATTTCTTCTAGGACATCTGAGTCGGTTGAATGTAGCTCATAGTGATTTGGAATATTTGGGTGTGAAAGAGGCCATTCCTAGCATAAATGTACTCATCTAGATGTGTTGGAACATTCTATTTGGTCATACGAGTTAAATAATGAAATTTTCACCACTTTGCAACTTTACACTACTTGCATTTGACAACTTTTTTCTCATCTAAAAAGTCATCACCACAAGAAAATGACTTTGAGATAGTAAAAACTGAGAGAGGTTATTATAGAGGGGCCCAACGCAATTCTATAGCCTTAGACAAAGAGTTTGTAAGCATCATTTTTTTGAGTAATAGGTCATCAAAGATTGCTACCCTTTTGCAATTTGGACTCTTAAGGGATTACACCACATGAATGTAGCTCAGATTGATTCAATGTGTTTGGGTACAAAAGAGGACCATGCATAGCATAAACGTAACCATTTGGACATGTTGGAATAGTTTGTTTGGTCACACGAGTTGTAGAATGAAAGTTTCACGACTTTGCAACTTTACACTACATGTATTTGACAACGTTTTCCTCAACTGGAAAGTTGTTACCACGGGAAAACACCTCTAAGATAGAAAAAACTGAGAGAGGTTATTGTAGAGGGACCCAACATGATCCTATAGCCTCAGATGAAGAGTTTTTAAGCATCACGGTTTTTGAGTAATAGACTGTCGAAGATTGTAGCCATTTTGCACTTTGGACTCTTAAGTGATCAAGCTGGTGGAACATAGCTCAGAGTGATTCGGTGTGTTTGGGTATGAAAGAGGATCATTTATAGTGTAAACTTACCCATCCAGATGTGCTAGAATAGTCTATTTGGTCACACATGTTGTAGAATGAAAGTTGCACCACTTTACAACTTTACACTGCTTGCCTTTGACAACTCTTTCCTCAACTGAAAAATTGTCACCATGAGAAAATGCCTCTAAAATAGAAAAAACCAAGAGATGCTATTATAGAGGGGCCCAATGTGATTGTGTAGCCTCAGACAGAGACTTTTTAAGCATCACAATTTCTCAGTAATAGTCGGTCAAAGATTGCAGCTATTTTGCACTTTGGACTCTTAAATGATCGAGTTGGTTGAATGTAGCTCAGAGTGATTTGGTGTGTTTGGGTGTGAAAGAGGACCATTCCTAGCATAAACATACCCATTCAAATGTGTTGGAATAGTCTGTTTGATCACACGAGTTGTAGAACAAAAGTTGCACCACTTTGCAACTTTACACTGCTTGCATATGACACTTTTTCCATCAAGTGAAAACTGGACACCACTAGAAAATGACTCAAAAATAACAAAAACCAAGAGAGGTTATTGTAGAGGTTCCCTACGTGATCCTAATTCCTTAGACATAATTCCCACAAATTACATGGTCTTTGGGTAATCGACTGTCAAAGATTGCTGCCCTTTTGCAATTTGGTCTATTAAGGGATTACCCTACATGAATTACAAATAATTGACGGCAGCAATAAATTTCAAAATTTGAGTAAATACCATTAAAAATGTTTGAGGAAAGCAATAAAATTCAAAATTTGAGTAAATATCATTACAAATGTTTGAGGGTAGCCATGAATTTTTGGTTGGAAAACATGTGTGAAGAACTTGTGGGGTACTTGAGTTAATTCTTGTTACTTGAACAACATCTAACAAGTCACACATGCTTCTGTTACTTCTAAATGTGATTATTTTTATGACATGTTGACATTATTTTATGACATTATGCATAAAAAATGTTTACAAATTGAACTTCTTAAATGTTTATGTGAATAGATGGTATGCTATATTGATATTGATATATAATCATTAGGTTGATTTGTTTTAATAAATGAAGTTTTATATTAAGTTAGTCAATTGGTGCTAGTTATAATAGGGAGAGAATAAAATAAGAAAAATAATGATTGGAAACCATAAATGGTTATTACACTCACTATATTAATAATATGATGTTTACAATAAAATGAGATTTATTTGGTAGTCCTAATTCTTATGTGTGTGCTACAATTGTCTAATATGCTTCATACACCAATATGACACCGAAGTGCTTGTACTTGTAGGCACAATGCTTTATCAAAACCATCAAGTGGCAATACAAAATCATGAGAAAAATATCAACCTATGTGAATTGCAACACGCCACTTAAATAAAATATTGAATCAATGTGCCCCATTTTCATGCACACAAACTCAACTTATAAGATTCTCTTACAATAACCAAAGATAGGATTCAAGGATGTTGCAAGTATGAGTAAGTTAGGTGGTGTTGTCATTAATGTTGTCGTTGATGTCAACACAGTACAAGATGTTGCAGGTTGTGCATGTATATTTGAGATGCTGATGAGATGTTCTGAGTACATGGAGCTATCTTTATGATGTTGTAGATGTGCTGATATGATGGGTTACCAAGTGCTTTTGAGAAAATTAATAAACAGAGAAGTCAAAATTGTGTGTATGTTTAGAATGTGCTTTGATTTTTTCTCTGCATTTCTTTCGTATTGATCCTATGCTTGTGCATATTTGAGGTGTTTTTTATGTGCATCTATTGGTGATATTTCCTAGTTTGTAGCTTCTGATTTGATGGAGAATGAAAGATATGTTCACCGGTATGTGAACTGGGTTGACAAAGTTGTTTGTCTATGGATTGGGAGAAATGTTTCTACTCCTTAGTCCTTCGTTGGTTTTTTTCAAGTCTTACAGATCTAGACGATGTCTTGTAATGGTGTTCTCTGTGTTCTGGAAAAGATGTTTGTAGTCTAGTGCTCTGAAATTCGAGTTTCAGAGTTGTTGTGTGTGTCTATGTAGTCTGGATGGATTGGTGATAAGTATTCTGAGTTTGAAGGTTGTTGTAGCTAATGCAAATGTATCTAAAGGAGTCTGAAATGTGTTACAATGATTGGTGAAGCATGTTGTGTCTTCCAAATGTTATCTTCTTGTTGGGAAGTGTGTACTTCAAAGTTCATTTGTGTTTTCATTAGGTTTGGTCGACCTAGTGTTTACACTTCTTTCGAAGGATTAAGAATTAATTAAGGAAGTGTGTGATTGATCTGAGATGATGTTTTGGGTCTTGGTTAAATGTTGGTTTGTTCTACTCTCATTCCTTTCCATCGTGGGAATGTTGAGTTGTAGACCTAATTTGAATTTATGAAATGAAGTGTGTGTAGCCAACCTTGGAAAAGTTTTCTGAGGTTGAAAAGGGTATAAATACAAGTTGAGATGTTTTGAATGAATGAATGAAGCCTCAAGATTGAGAAGTAGAGTTGTGCGAAAGTGAATTAAGGTAGCAGTACTTTAATGTGTTAGATTCCTGAAAGAAGCGACCTAACAGCGTCTACAATTCTTCTGATTATGTTTGTGGATGTGTGTAATTCGTTGTGGTGGATCTTCCTATAATATTTTGTTTTTGTAGGTAGTGAACCTCCCTGTTGGATAGTGAGTCCTTTCTATAGGCAGTGAGTCTTTATATCTAGACAGTGAGTCCTTTTGGGTAGTGAGCCCTTGGTAGTGAGCCTTTTTTATTCATTTTTGCAATTAATTTATATTGTGAGCTAATCCTCACCATGGTTTTTCCCTTATTGGGTTTTCCACGTAAATTTGGTGTTCATTGTGTTGATTTTTCTTTTTGTTATCTACATTTCATGTTCATACTTAATAACATAATTAAGTGGATAAGAAATTGATAAGTGTTTGAAGTTTTGTGTTTAAATTTGGTGACAACTGATTCACCCCCCCTCTCAGTTATCTTGCACCTTTCAATAATTCGTATCATAGCTTTGGTTCCCTAGTGAAAAGATTAACCACTTAAGGTAGATCTAATGGCACATGAATTGGTGATCCCTATGTTTGATGGATCTAACTACAGTGACTAGAAAGTGCAGATGAGAGGTTACATAATCTCTCTTGGTTAGAAGACTCAGAAGGCTACTGAGATGATGTTGCTCCAACAAGTGATCCTACTATTGTAGATGAGGTTTCCTCTTATGAGGAGAATGAGAAAGTGAGGTATCTGATTTATAGTGCTTTATCTAAGAATGAGCAAACTAAAGTTATTTCTTTAGGAACTACTTATGGAGTATGGAAGAAGTTGGAAGATATTTATGAAGGAAATGATAGAGTGAAATTGACAAAGAAGTTGATAGCAAAGTGGACATATGAAAATTTGAAAATGGAAGAAGGTGAAGATATTGCAAGCTATTTCCAAAGGGTTTATCTTGCAACAATTGAAGTTAGGAATCAAGGAGGTACACTAGTAGATGAGGATATAATAGAGAAGATCCCAATGACCTTACTAGAGAGTTACAATAGTAAGGTCTCAGTTATTGAGGAAGTGTATGATCCTAAGAATTTTACTAAAGAAAAACTATTTGGCACCTTGACTGCATTTGATATGAGGAAGTTTGGAAAGAAAGAGGAGAAGATAGAGTCATCCTTTAAAGCTACAAAGATAGAATATGATCCGAAGGATGATAGTTCAAATGAGTTGGAAGAAAACTTTACAAGGAGGTTGAAGAAAGGTACCGATAAATACAAAGGTATGTTACCTTTTAAATGTTGTAGTTGTGGAAATATTGGTCATTATGCTTCAATGTGTCCAAATAGAGTTGTACATCAGAAGAAAAAAGATAATAATAAAGACAGAAAGGATAAGAAGTACAAGAAGTTGTATTATGTTAGAGAAGATGCTAGAATTTTTTATGATGAATCAGACTTTGAGGACAATGATGATGAATGCTTGTTTTTAGCTTTAGAGAATAAATGTATGTCTGCTAACTCTAGAAGATGTGCAAGGGAAAGTGGTTCGAAGAGTAAGAAGGACACGAATGAAGGTACTCTAGTTATTGCATTTCATGCTAGACAAGATGAACACTATTGGGTGATTGACATTGATTGTTGTAATCACATGACCAAAGATAAAAGTAAGTTCACTAAGCTTGAAAAATATGATGGTGGTTTAGTTATGTTTGGAGATGATTTTGGAGCAAATATTGTTGGGAAAGGAATAATTAGTTTTGATGGAAAACACAACACTGGTGATGTCTATTATGTTAAAATCTTAAGGCATTTAATCTTTTGAGTGTTGGAAAGATGTGTAGAAAAAGTTTCAAGATTTTTTTTTAGGATAATACCTATGAGATCAGAAAAGGTTCTGGAACTATAGTTGCAGTAGGAAGAAGAACACCTGAAAATATTTAACAACTTAAGGGTGTTGATGGACTAGCCTAGTATCTCAAGTTAATGAAAGTTGGCTATGGTACCAGAGGATGGGACATGTAAATTTTGATAATTTTATCAGGATCAGTTCAAGAGAGGTTGTCTGAGATCTACCTAAGATCACAAAGCTTAATACTATGTACAGGAGTGGTCAGTTGGGGAAGCAAACTAGAAGCAATTTCAAAGGAAAAGACCAGTCAACTATCAGAATGTTGGAATTGGTGCATACTAACCTCTGTGGCCCTACTAGAACAAGAATTCTAAATCATGATAGGTATTTCATGCTCCTTGTTGATAATTATTCAAGAATAACATGGGTTACATTTCTTAGAGAGAAGAGTCAGGCTCTGGATAGATTTAAAGTGTTCAAGGAAAGGGTAGAGAATGAAGTAAACCTAAGAATCAAATGGTTAAGGTCTGATAGAGGTGGAGAATTCACTTCCAATGAGTTTAATACATTTTGTGAAGAGAATGGCATAAAGAGACATTTTTCTACTCCTGGAACTTCACAACGGAATGGAGCTATAGAGAGAAAGAACCAAACTATGTAGGAGGCTGCTAGAACTATGATGAAATAAGAAAATGTACCTGATGTATATTGGAGAGGAAATCCACACTGTTGTTTACATTATTAACGGAGTTCAGATCAAAGGTAACAACACTAAGACTCCTTATGAGTTGTGGACTGGTAATATTCCTACTATGAAGTATTTTAAGGTATTTGGAAGCAAGTGTTACATTAAAAGAGATGATGAGAAGCTTGTGAAGTTTGATGCTAGATGTGATGAAGGAATTTTCCTTGGGTATTCAACTAATAGCAAAGCATATAGATGCTTCAATAAGAGATTGAGGAGGATAATTGAAAGTAAAAATGTGAAGGTTGATGAGAATATGCACATACCTGTTGAGATAAGTGAAGTTGAACCAGATGAGCCTATCTGCAAACCTATACTAGAAAAGAATAAACAGGAAGAAGAAGAACAAAAAGAAGAGGAAGAGATTCTGGAACCCACTCCTAAGACTCCTAAGTAGGTAAAGAAGAATAATCCGAAAGAAAAAATAATTGGAGATAAGAGTGAAGGTGTGAAGACAAGAAGCAAAGTGGTGATAGGTGAGGTAAATCCGTGTTTACTTTCAAAGATAGAACCTAAGTTTGTGAGTGAAGCATGTAAAGATGAGAGTTGGGTAAGAGCTATGAAAGAAGAGTTGCAATAGATATAAAAGAATTAGACATGGGAATTGGTTCCTAGACCAGTAAACAAGAATGTAATTGGCTCAAAATGGGTGTTCATAAATAAATTGAATGAGAATGGAAAATTTGTGAGAAACAAAGCAAGACTTGTATGTAAAGGTTATTTAGAAGTTGAAGGCATAGAGTTTGAAGAGACATTTTCATCGGTGGCAAGAATGGAGGAAATTTGGATGTTCTTAGCATTTTCTACTTATAAAGACTTCAAGGTATATTAGATGGATGTCAAGTCTATTTTTCTAAATGGAGAATTGGAAGAAGTGTGCATGGAACAACTAGAGGGATTTTAGCTATCAGATAAACCGGATATGGTCTATAAGTTGAAGAAGGGATTGTATGGATTGAAGCAAGCTCCCAGAGCTTGGTATGCTAGATTGGATAGATATTTGACACAACAAAAGTTTAACAATGACTCTACAAAAAACAATCTTTATTTCAAGATTAAAGGAAACATGATGTTGATAGTAGTTGTGTATGTGGATGATATCATCTTCTGAGGAAATGAAGGTATGTGTAAGAAGTTTGTAGAAGAGATGCAAAAATAATTTTAAATTTCTATGATTGGTGAGTTGAATTTATTTCTTGGACTACAAGTGAATAAAATTGATAAGGGGATATTCATTTCACAATCTAAGTATGTCAAAGAGTTGTTTAAGAAGTCTGGAATGGATGACTCCAAACCTATCTATACTCCTATGGTGATCGGATGTAAGCTGAATAAAGATGATGAATCTGCTAAAGTTGATCAGAGCAATTACAGATCTATGATTGGTGGATTGTTGTATCTTACTGCTACAAGATCAAATATCATGCATGCAGTATGTTTGGTTGATATATTTCAAGAAAAATTGAAAGAAGCACATGTTATAGCTATAAAGAGGATATTCAAATATCTTAAGGGTACTCTGGATTATGGCCTATGGTATCTTAAGGATATTGACTTTACCTTGAGTGCTTTCACTAATGTTTATTGGGCTAGTTGTGTAAATGATTGGAAAAGTACTAGTGTTGGTGCTTTCTTTCTTCGTGGAAGATTGGTTTCATGGCTTAGCAAGAAATAGGATTTTTTTTCTTTATCCACTACAGAAGCTAAGTATATTGTTGTAGCATCTTGCTACACACAGGTTTTATGGATGAAGCAAACATTGAAGGATATTGGATTGATATGTGATGAGCCTATACCTATCTTCTATGATAATACAAGTGCTATAAACATTTCAAAGAATCTGGTAATGCATTCAAGGAAAAAACATATATCTATCAGATATCATTTCCTGAGAGAAAAAGTGTTGAAGAATGAAGTTAGAATGGAGTATGTGCCTACAAAGGATCAAATTGCAAACATATTTACCAAGGCTCTTCTGAAGGATACTTTTGAGTATCTTAGGGAGAAGTTTAGGGTCATTAGCCCTCCTTCTTCGAACTAGGTGTACATGGAGGTGCATCAGTCTAGTGGATTTATAGATTATTCATTTATCTAGACTAATGGATGGGTCTACTCCACAAGGGGAGTAGAAAGTTTCATTGTTGCAGTATGAGTTGTGTGGGTGCAATCCTAAGGGGGAGTGATCAAAAGTTGTTGTCTTTGCCATTGATGTCAAAGGGGGAGAAAGAGTCATGTGAAAAATAGTAAAAGGGGAGAGAAATAGAAGTTGAAAAGAAGAGAGAATATTGAGAATTTGTCTTTGATGGTTTTTCACATCATGTGTTGCCATCAATGAAAAAGGGGGAGATTGTTACAAGTATGAGTAAGTTAGGTGGTGTTGTCATTAATGTTGTCATTGATTTCCACACATTACAAGATGTTGTAGGTTGTGCATGTATAGTTGAGATGTTGTGAGTACATGGAGCTATCTTTATGATGTTGCAGATGTGCTGATATGATGGGTTACCAAGTTCTTTTGAGAAAATAATAAATAGAGAAGTCAGAATTGTGTGTATGTTCAGAATGTCCTCTAGTTTGTGCTTTGCATTTCTTCCATGTTGATCCTATGCTTGTGTAGATCTAAGCTATTTTTTATGGGCATCTTTTGGTGATATCTCCTGCTTTGTAGCTTCTGATTTGATGGAGAATGAAAGATATGTTCATTGATATGTGAACTAGGTTGAAAGAGTTGTTTGCCTATGGACTGGGAGAAATTTTTCTGCTCTGCAGTCCTTTGCTGGTTTGTTTTAGGTCTTGTAGATCTAGATGGTGTATTGTAATGGTGTTCTCTGTGTTTTGGCAAAGATGTTCATGGTCTAGTGCTCCGAAAGTTGATTTTGAGAGTTGTGTGTGTGTCTATGTAGTCTGGATGGACTAGTGAGAAGTATTTTTTTTTAAGGTTCTTGTAGCTGATGTGGATGTATCTAAAGGAATCTAAGGTTTTTTATGGTGATTGGTGAAGTGTGTTGTGTCATTTTCATGTTATCTTCATGTTGGGAAGTGTGTACTTCAAAGTTCATTTGTGTTTTCATTAGGTTTGGAAAACTTGGTGTTTACACTTCATTCAAAGGATTAAGAATTAATTAAGGAAGCATGTGATTAATCTGAGATGATGTTTTGGGTCTTGGTTAAGTGTTGGTTTGTTCTACTCTCATTCCTTTCGACTGCGGGAATGTTGAGTTGCTAACCTAATTTGAATTTATGAAATGAAGTGTGTGTAGCCAACCTTGGAAAAGGTTTCTAAGGTTGAAAAGGGTATAAATACAAGTTTATATGTTGTGAATGAATGAATGAAACCACAAGTTTGAGAAGTAGAGTTGTGTGAAGTTGAATTAAGGCCGTAGTACTTTAATGTGTTAGATTCCTAAAGGCAGTGGGTTGACGGTGTCTACAATTCTTATGATCAAGGTTGTAGATGTGTGTAATTTGTTGTGGTGGATATTTTTTTAATCTTTTGTATCTGTAGGCAGTGAGCCTCTATGTTGGGTAGTGAGTCCTTTTGGTGAGTGATACTTTTTTATTCAGTTTTGCAACTACTTTATATTGTGAGATAATCCTCACTGTGTTTTCCATGGAAATTTGGTGTTCATTGTGTTGATTTTTCTTTTTGTTATCTAAATTTCATGTTCATACTTAATAACAGAATTAAGTGGATAAGAAATTGATAAGTGTTTGAAGTTTTGTGTTTGAATTTGGTGACAACTGATTCACCCCCCCTCTTAGTTGTCTTGTTCCTTTCAACAAAGGATGCCTTAGGAACTTCATTCTCATAGATATTTTACAATGTCACTCATACATTTGAGATGCTCTTTTAATTTCTACATTATAGGTGCTCATGATGAGGTTAACTTCAAATGAATAACATGAAATTTCCTCTCTAAGCTTGACACAGATTTTTATAGTGTCTACATCATAGGTGGTCACGATGAGGTTAACTTCAAATGAATAATTTAGTACCATCTACTAGTCTTGGATTTGGCATATACTTTATAACTTCATTTGGGTTTACCAGCTCCCACCTAAATAAAGAAAAAGAGATTGTAAATATTAATAATCACATAATCACTTAATAAATTCAAATAAATATGTGATATGTTAATAATCAAAAACTTGTGTGCTCAATTATGCAATATCTTATAACTTATCACTAGTCAATCTAGTCCATTGAATATCTTAAAAAGTAATTTTTATATGAATATCAAGCATATGTCCCATCTATCAGGATTAAACTTTAGAGGGTCCTCGAAGTAATGAGGATCAACATGAATAGAATGTAACCAAACTATTACTTTCCAACCTTTTGGAAACTTGTAACCTATTAAAAAAACAACACAATTTAATCTTCAACTTAGTTTACTAATCTATTGAGAATATCCTATATCAATTTTTTTTGCATATTTTTGAGAAAAAATAAAATACCATTGAATTTTGTATCCTTTGCCACAATTCTAAACATAAAGTGTGCTACATTTGCAAGTTTGATATCTTCATCAATCACCTACGTACATGATATAAAAATTAGATGATAGCATTGGCATCATATGTAAATTAATGTGCATACTTACAAATTAATAAGAACCAATGTGCATAATTACAAATTAATCCAATGAGGGGTTGAGGCCCTAGCTCGGTTGGCTAAATATTTCCTGTTGCAGGAGGTTGGTCACGAGATCTAGTCTCCCCCACCCCCGTGGTACCGGAGGGCGTGTCGTGCCAGCGCCGCCGATCACGTTAAAAAGTTTACCAGGCGCACTGCAGTTTATATGGGGTCGTGCTACCCGATTCCTACAATCTAAAAAAAAAAAAACAAATTAATCCAATGAACCATTCAAGTCTACTCTACTCTTTACTATGTCAAGGATTGCCTCATGGTCAGACTCACACACCTTCCTCAAGGTCTACCCCCAGGTAAGTGCACCAAGATGGTCGCACTTTTGTGGCCAGAAAAGAAAAAAAAGCTCAAAACGCGTTCGCGTTATAACGCGAACGCGTTTTGAGCTTTTAAAAGCAAAAAAAAAAGCAAACTCAAAATCATTTCTCATTTCCTTTTTGTTGTGTTTTAGCTCCGCCCGCGGCCAAAAACCCTGTCATACGCGCTCGCGTTTTTGGAGAGGTCAAAATACATCAAGAGCAATTGGATTTCTTCACAAATATGGCGCCACGATGACGAAAAGATGCAAGAGGTAAGTATTGTTTGGTATTTGTTTTGAATTTGTTAGTTTTAAATTGATTTTGTTTGTTTTAGTTTAGAAATGAATGTTTTTTTTTTTAATTTGTAGGAAATCGTCAACAAGAGGAGGAAAATCCTCAACCAAATCAACCTCAACCAAATCAACCTCAACCACAAAATCAACCTCCCCCACCATTCTCTCAATACCCTCCTGGCACTCAAGAAAATTTGAGGAGTGAAATTGAAAACAATAGAAAAGAAGTTGAGGATCTTATAGTTGGTGATCAAAATTCTTCAACCACAGAAAGGATACATCTAGCAGATTCATTGAAGGATTTGTTAAAAAATGTGGATGCAATTACCCAACAAATATCCGGATGGCAAAATAGGAGGCAAACATCGAGGGCATATTATGCAGATAAATTATCATATAAACAAGTTAAAGATTTAAAGATTACTAAAGGCGATTTGTGCTCTCTATTCACTGACCCTAGAACAAATCAAAATCTCACCCTCAATGCAAAGAGGTTTCCTATCCATTGGTGCCACCACCTAGAGATTAGGAACCGTTTTTATGACAGATGGTATATGGTCTTTGATTACCCACCGTGCAATAACTGTGAAGTCCCCCAATATTTTCTTAGGAAATTATACCGTGAGTTTGTATTGAACCAAATCCTGAATTATTTTGATATGAAGGGAGTTTCAGGGGAGAGGTGGGGGGTCAGCAAAGGATAGGCCTGGTGCACAGCCGGATCCTACACGACAGGGGAGACGACCTCTCACTAGGCCGCCTCATGAGCAGATTGCGATGCTGGTAGTTGCAAAGGAGAGTGCTGATGTAGAGACTTTGGTGTGCCATCACATCCTTGACTCTAGAGTGTCATCCACCACACTAGCCCCATTGTACCGCAATCCGGTGGGAGTTCGTGCGTGGTGGCCTTCGAGGCTGCATGTGGGTGTCGACTTTGGCGGAGCCACTTGTCTCGTGATGACCCTACCGGCCCCGCGGAGGGTGCTGCTACACAGATCCATATACTTAGCCCGATCCATATGTGCATCTTACGGGATGGAGAGGGCAACACATTCTCGCATGATGCATATGGTATTGACACAAAATTGAACATGTTCATTGAATTTAGTTTATTAAATTTTTAATTGTCAAATGCAAGATTAACTAATTTAGTTTTATTATTTTAAAATTGTAGGGTCACGTTGTTGACCTGGTACACCAAATAATCTACTTATTTTTGCAAGACACCTATCGGTATGTAAAGTTAGTAAACAATTATAAATTGATTACATATGTTAATAGCATTTTTTTACGAATGGTATTTTAATATGTGATTTTGGATGTTGAACATGGTGTTGTTGGAGGTTTCAAGGAAACACCTATGAGTGCAAGTAGATTTGATCAAACTTTCACTGAGGTAATATAGAATAAATAGAACTTAAAGTTAATGAATTCTAAGTTTAATCTAAATTTGTGTATATATAGTCATAAGAGTATATGGGTTCACTAGGTTATTATTTGAAATCTTTTAAGAATGGTCCTACCATGATTGTTTGTCTTATAATTTCTACACTAGCAAGCTATATATAATAAAAATTTAACATGGAACTAACAAAGGTAGAGCTACATTCTACTCCATCCTATATAATTTTTTGTGATGTCAACATAACCAAGAATAAGACGATGGATGTCCTACATGATGTCAATGTAACCAAAAATAAAATTTCTATCCTCGACCCTATCTATCAGCCAAGACTCCTTCAATATCTCCTAGATGCTTGGAGATGCTTAAGACTAGGTCAAAATACCCTATATTCTCTTCATTTGTTGCATAGCTCATCAAGTTTCCCTGTATGTTCTCTAACTAATCATGATTGCATGGAAAGAAGTTATAAGTACTCATTAAACTCTCAACTATTGGAGCCTCCTCAAACTTTCCCATAGGACGTGGGAAAATGCTTAGAAATGATTAAATTCCCTAATAGGTGTGGGAGATCTTTAGAAACATTTGACACTAATTCTGATCCATTGAATTTTCTTTCATTCTTATATATTCCTCAAATATACCTTGCAATACCCCTATCATACCTAAATCTACTACATTCATGTCCTTGTTAGCTAGCATGTAGGTGATATAGTATGGTCCATGAATTTTTTATGTCTTCTTTTTTCATTTTTCTATATAGTCCTCTTTTATCTCACTACTAGGTCCTCACATAAAAAGAAAAGAAAAACATTACTTCTTTTTCTCATCTAAGGCCCCTAAGGTTTTAAACCCCTTAGATGTAAGGATTCAAAGCACATCAACCATGTGGTACAAATGACTAAATCCCAAAGATGATCTGTAGCAATGAAAGAGTTTGAAAGGTAGAGAGCTAATCAGGACTCAAGAGAACTTCAAATTTTCAAAAAAGCTAATTAGGCAAGCGCATTAAGGTGGATCGTGACAACATTTGGTGGAAGAGGCAGCAAAGATGACTAGAACTCGAGGCCCAATTACACCGGATTTTGATATTCCAACCATGAGAGTATAGAAAAGAGAGAGTTGATATCATGTATCAAAACATTAAGCATGCATTCTTCCAAACAATGGATAAGGAGATGATTACTTTTCTTCATTTTCATTTGCATAACCATATCACTCGCTGTGGAACCATGAAGACCAAGGATGTCCGGGCCGCTTTATGTGGAGGTAATGGATGTGGGTCCAAACTTTAGGAGGGCAAGAAGGTCAATGCATGATCTTGATGAATGATAGAAGAGGGGTTGGTCAGACAAACCAAGGGCACCTAGTCATGAGTAGGGACCTATAGGTTAGATTGGTGAAGCAAAGCACCAAGGAGGTCTTACAAGGAAAGGCCTAGAGCAGGTACATACAAGGAAAGGCTCATGCCTCGCCTGCTCCTCTTCATTTTGAACCTCCTCGGGAGGTCCTCTAATTCCAAGAGTGTCCACCCTTAGATGTTTCACCTCCATGCTCTTATGAGTTTTGACCTCCTTGGTTTTGGTCATTTCCCTACCTTGGTAGCCACCATGCTTATCCCTTCTTTTGATCTCTCCCTTTTCCTTTTGCCCTAGAAGTCCGGGATCTTGCTTCCTCTTACTCCTCTCTTCAATCTTTAATGCCAATTGATAACATTGGTGCACTGTTTTGGGGTTTAAGAGAACCATCTCCTCTTGAATGTTCCACTTGAAACCATTGAGATACCTTGCCACCTTGATACTTTCATCCTATGTGACATTGGACCTCATGCAAAGTCTTTGAAACTCCTCAGTATAGGAACTCATCTCCTGATCTCTTTGCCTCAAACTCTGTCTCCTCTTATGCAACTCAATTTCATAGTCTTTAGGTAGGTATGCTTCTTTCACCTTGGCAACCATTCCCTTCCAAGTAGAGATAGGTTGCTTGCCTTCCTTCTCCCTCTCTATCTAAATGAATTTCCACCAAGTTAAGGTAGAACCCTAGTCTTGATTTTAGCCACCTTTGCATCTTTTGTGCTTCTGCTGACTCCATCACACTCAAAATGGTTTTCCATTCCTTTCTATCCAATCCATAACTAAATCAGCCTCCATCTTTCCACTAAACAATGGTACCCTTCAAGTGTTTTTCCACTCAAAGCCTTCAATGCTTTCTTGCTAAGAAGGGATCCTCCTTCAATATAGGGTCAGGTTCATGGATTCTATCCTCCTTTGCAACCTCTTCTTCTTTTGCTATTCTTCCATCAAACCGCATAACATTCAGTGCTTGCTCAAGTTGGTCTAACTTTTCTCTCAATACCCTATTGTCTTCGCCTATTTCTTCAACCCTCTTGGCCAACTCAACATTTGTCACCATGATGCAACTTGTATGTCCTTTCTCCGACATACAAGATCAATCCCAAATCTTTTGTTTGCTCGGGACACCAACTGATAGGGAGAGGGGTTGGAGGAATCAATCACTCCATTTCTCCTTTCTCTAGGCCTTTCCTTGTAAGACCTCCTTGGTGCTTTGTTTCACCAATCTAACCTATAGGTCCCTACTCATGACTAGGTGCCCCTGGTTTGTCTGACCAACCCCTCTTCTATCACAAACTCCAACCACCAAGTCCACCTTGGTTCATTGCCACAACTCTTCCTTAGCCTTTACACTATACTAAAGACCAATCTTCCTCAACACTCCATCAACTCTTGCAGGGGTAGTGATAAGTATTAAAAGGCTTCAAACTATCCTCCAAAGGTGTTTGAACAACCTCCAAGACTTCAACTTCCCATCGCCTCTCACCAATCCTTTAGCTAGGGTTTGAAAGGCTAGTAGCCCTGAGCCCCTATTAGGTCTCCTTCACCTACAAAAAAGTTAGAACTCACAAATCTCAAAAGGACTTCCCACTCTTTTTCCAAGGTTCTTGGTTCACATGGACAACACTCAAAGATTCTTGAGGTCTCAGCCTTCCACTGTCCGTACAAAGCTCAAACATGAAATGGAGTAAAAACTAGGGTTTTAAGCCTTCACTTGATAGTTAGCAAACTTCCAATTTGTTTACACACCAAATGGAGAGATGGAGCCTCCTCCTTCATGTAGTAACAAGGTAAAACATGATGTTCACTATCCATTTCCTTTAGATGCAAGGATTCAAAGCACATCAACCATGTGGCTTAATTTATATCATAAGTTGTACCATGATGTTCACTATGCATTCCTCTACTCTTTCAACTGTCAAATGTGCCACTGCCTTGTCATTGATCACCATCATATTCTCCTTTTCATGATTATTTTCTCTATCATCTTTGGTATAAACACTTGACTATTATATTGAACTCAATTGAGGAATCTTAAAAATCATAATGATAGGCCAAAGAAAGAATATTTAGTCTTTTCATGGTAAAAGGAGACCTCAATTTAATCACTGTCATCCTCAAAAGGTTAATTCCATTGTCAAACATTTATTGCATATCTTAAACTATGGCAAGCGTTTAATAAGGGTTTTGAAGAATAGGCCTTGACAAGTTAGCTCCATCATTTTTTATTGTTGCTATATCTTTATTTAGCTCTTACTCCATTCCTTGCAACAGTGATACTTGGATTTGTCATACTTAACTCAGTTGGCTACTATCAAAGCTCCTTTTGACTAGATCATCTCTTCTTCTCATATTGGTTGTCATATTTTACATTGTGTTTTGACGCTTTTTCACTTCAAATTTGTCCTAAAGGGTCTTTTGTTTTTCAATGTGATTGTTCCAGGTTATTGCTTTTTAAAAAATTGATAATCATATTGTTGGTTACATTGCATTACACATCATTCAAACTCAAAGCATTACTTCAAATTCGATAACTATTTTGTGATTGAATAATTTGTTTTTTTATTTTCAGATGTTGGTGAGAGAAACACCGCCAAATGTAACAAGGGCAATGGATATCGGTGTTTCTACTGCAATACAATCCTCGATGGCTCTGATAGGGGAGGTATGAGGAAAATTACTAAATTTCAATTTACATTCATTGTTAAAGATGAACTAGTTCTAGTGAAAAATCAAACCATTATTGATTCGTAGTTTACTTCCTGTTCGGATGGTTTATACAGGGCTCGAGCACGCCTGAATCAGCGTGCAAATATTTCCATCGAGGAGAGTGATCGTCAGATGGCTGTAAGTGATTAAATTTTGTTAAATATATTAATTTTTATAATATAATTTATATATATTAATGTCTTTACTTCTTATTGTAACAGTTGAAACTTGACCAGGAGCTAAACACTAGGAGGAGCAGCAGGAGCACTCCTCAACAGAAACGGGTGATAGATTTATCGCCATCGGGTCGGCCAAGAAAGGGAAAGAAAATTGTATTTGAACCAGAGCATGGAGAGAAATGATTTTTGAATGTAGAGCCCTTTGTTGTATGCCTACATGGAAATTTTCTACATATTTTGTATTCGATATGTTTGACATTGTATGCCTATATGGCATTCTCGTAAGCCTATATGGCTTTTTTGTAACTATATTTTATACTTATATTGACATATATTGATGTACATGCGTACATGGCTATTTGATTAATACAAATCTTTTTTATTGATGGTGTCCATATTTGCATTATAAATTAATGGTTCAATAGATATGAGTTACATGTATTCAAGTGTATACTTTTTACGCACGACATATACTTTTTGACTTATGTTGGAACATCGAAAAAGTGTGAAAATTTGTGTTTGGAAGTCAAATGTAAGCCAATTTGCAATTTTCTATTCTTGCATACTGATCTTATGGACTTATTCCTTCCTAGCACATATTGTGAATTTATTTCATTTGGTGCGTAAGACAAATTCTCATTTTTGAACCATCAAGCTTTTTGTTTGCCTTCCACACAGAAAAATGTTCACACTGTTCAGTTTGATCAATGATTAATAATGGCTGATTGTAAACACCTGACATTTTTATGTTTTGAACTTTAATTTATAATTTTGTAGTTTATATTCATAACGTTGATTACATTGCATTGCACATCTTTCAAACTCAAAGCATTGCTTCACATTGCATAACTAATAGCTAGATGCTGATAGATGACAAAATTTCAATTACAATATAGTTTTTACAAAGCCAACCTAAGCAGTTATGCAATTACTTACTATTGCATAACTAATAACTAGGAGCAGCTGCCAATTGCATTTGCTTGTCATGGCATTCTATGAGACCAAATTTCTTTGAGGCATTTTTTCAAACAGTTCACTGCCTTGTCTATACTACCACATTTTTGATACATGTCTACCAAAGCATTTTGTCAAATAGTTCAAGTGTTGCCTTGTTGCTATGGCTGAAAGCCTAAAAGAAGTGCTTTCGTACAAGCTATGCATGCTTGGAAAGAATCTATCAAAAGCATAATAGTAAGTAATATCATAGACAAGGTAGTGAACTCTTTAAAAAAATTCCTCAAAGAAATGAGGTCTCATGGTGATGGAATTCCATGACAATGATTCCATCACCATGAAACCTCATTTATTTGAGGCATTTTTTGAAAGAGTTCACCGCCTTTGTCTATGCTAACACATTTTTCATACATGTCTATCAAAAGCATTTTATCAAATGGGGCTTCATTGTCTTTGTCGCTATGGCTAAAAAAGCCTAAAACAAGCTTTCAAACAAGCTGCTATGGATGCTTAGAAAAAAATCTATCAGCATATGTTAATAGCATACCTGAACTATTTGAAAATGCCTAAAGAAATGTGGGCCCCATGGTGGTGGAATATCAAACAATTCGGCTTCCTTGTTGGTATGGTTGAAAAGCCTAAAAATAGGTGTTTTTCCAAAGCTGCTACATGGATGTTTGAAAAATCTATCAAAGCATACTATAGTTAATAGTATAGAAAAGGCAGTAACCTGCTTGAAATCTCAAAGAAATGTGGTCTCATTGGTGATGGAATGCCATGACAATCCATAGCAATTTGCTTGTCATGGCATTCGTCATGCCATTCCATCACCATGAAACCACATTTCTTTGAGGCATTTTTTCAAAGAGTTCACTGCCTTGTCTATGCTAGCACATTTTTCATACATGTCTATCAAAGCATTTTATCAAACAGCTCATTGCCTTGCTGCTATGGCTAAAAGCCTAAAACAGGTGCTTTCAAACAAGCTATGGATGCTTGGAAAAAATCTATCAAAGCATAATAGTAAGCAACAAGTCAGATGCAATACAAAGATTGCCAAACCACCTAATAGGCCCATTCAAACTACCGCAATTCAAGCTACATCGTGCCCATAATAACACTCCACACATAGCCCCAACAATACGGGGAGGAATGGCCTATTTCAACATACTACACCCAAACCTTTAAGGGATCGATCCAGTTGAATGTAGCTCAAAGCGATTCCGCATGTTTGGGAGCGAAAGAGGACCATTCCTAGCATAACATGCCTATTTGAATGCTGGAACAAATTCATTTGGTCACACGAGTTGCATAAATCCAAAACTGCACCAATCTTCAACTTTCCACTACTTCCATCCCACACTTTTTCCATCAACCTAAAACCAACACCACAGAAAACCACCAGATAACAAAACCGAGAGGTTATTGTAGAGGGGCCGATCCCATAGGATCGACGGAAGTTTCTAAGCATCACGATGCCCGGTAACCTCATGCTGAAGCTCTGCAGCCATTTTGCCATTTGGACCTCTTAAGGATCGATCCGCTGAACGAAGCCCGAGTTTATTCCGCGATGTTTGGGTGTGAAAGAGACCATGCTCAGCGTGAAAATGCCTATTTGAATGCATTACTGGAACAAATTCATTTGGTCGCGACGAAGCTGCAATAAATCCAAAATTGCACCACCTTGCAAATTTCCACCGCTCATTTGACACTTTTCCATCAACCTAAAAATCGACACTAATGAAAACCACTTCGAGATAGAAAAAATTGAGAGAGGTTATTGAAGAGGGGCCCAACGCAATCCCATAGGATTAGATGAGAAGTTTCTAAGTGTCATGGTGTCCGAGTAACCGCATGCTAAAGTTTGCAGCCATTTCGCCCTTTGGACCCTTAAGGGATCGATCTGGTTGAACGTAGCTCGAAGCGATGCTGTGTGTTTGGGTATGAAAGAGGACCATGTCTACCATGTCGGGAACAAATTCATTTGTTGCATGTGAGTTGCGTAATCCAAAATTAAAACACTTGCAACTTTCCATCGCTTCCATTTGACACTTTTCCATCAATCGGACACCACGAGAAAACCACTCCGAGATAACCAAAAATGAGAGAGGTTATTGTAGAGGGGCCCAACGCGATCCCATAGGTTCAGACGAGAAGTTTCTAAGCATCACGGTGTCAGAGTAACCTCATGCTGAAGTTTGCAGCCATTTTACCCTTTGGACCCTTAAGGGATCGATCCGGTTCAACATAGCTCGGAGCGATTCCAGGTGTTTGGGTGCGAAAGAGGACCATTCCTAGCGTAAACATGCCTATTTGAATGCGTTGGAACAGTCTGTTTGGTCACACGAGTTGCAGAACGAAAATTGCACCACCTTGCAACTTTCCATTGCTTCCATCTGACACTTTTTCCATCAACTGAAAACTGAATACCACGGGAAAACCACTCCGAGATAACAAAAACCGAGATAGGTTATTGTAGAGGGGCCCAATGTGATCCCATAGGAATAGACGAGATGTTTCTAAGCATCACGGTGTCCGAGTAACCTCATGCTGAAGTTTGCAGCCATTTTGCCATTTGGACCTGTTGTGACCTTTACACACATCGCCCCATTGCAAATGGGGACCCTTCATTTTTTTTTGCTTTTTGGTTTTGCCTTGGCATCACAATTGCTTATCACCAGTCTTTTTGCAATGAGGAGTCTGAATTTTGAATGGTCACCCGAGTCAAGCAAATGAGTTTTAGCCTGGATCACTGTATAAACGTCGCCATCACGCTTAGAAGGCCTGGGAGACGAAGATCGACTGTCATTTCGGTCAATTCCGACACCTCCTAGTTTTTAGGGTTTTTCACCCCGGGCCCCCTATTTTTTAGGACCTACTTTTTTGGCACTTTTGTGCAATTCTGAGATCCCTACTTTTTAGGGTCTATTTTTGGAAAGTTGCTATTTTTGGAAAATTTCTATTTTTAGAAAGTTGCTATATTTGGAAAGGGCTCGAGTTTCAAAAATCCACTCAGAAGTTCAAAAAGATCAACGAAACTCTCAGAAAATGGATTTGAAATTTTTTTGAATTCATGGTGAAATTCTGGAAAATCACGAAAAAATTAAAAAATCTGGAAAAATCGTTTGAAAATCATAGAAAAATGGTGAAAAATCAGAGAAATTCATATTGAAATCTGAGAAACTCATGTAAAAATCTGAGAAATCCATGAAAAATCTGAACAATCATGGCAAATTGGAGTCCAACCAGCACTGAGATGAGTGAAATTAATGTCAGAAGGCTACAGCCAGGCAATGTGAATGGCAGAAGCAAGAGGCAACTCCGCCCAGCCTTATGAAATAGCCTGAAATCTGATGAAGTCCGCCCATGTTCAAGTATGAAATGGCAAAGAGAGACCTAAACTCTGCCCAGCAGCATAGAAAAGTGGCATCAAAAGTGGCCAAGTCCGCCCTTAAGCAAAAGGAACAATGGCAGGCCCTCCTATGAAGTCCGCCTTGAATGGTAAGGGAAACAAGCAAGTCCGCCTTGGATAAAGTGTTGAATGGCATCAAAAGAAGCAAAGTCTGCCTTGAGTGGCATGCAAATGAGTCAAGTCCGCCCATGTCCATGTGTTAGATGGTCAGATCAAGGCTAAAGTCCGCCCTCAACAAAAGCTTGAATGAGTAGCAAGTAGACAAAGTCCGCCCTTGAGGTGGCACAAAGATAAGCAAGTCCGCCCACCCTAAAAGACTATGGCATGAAAAGAGTGGAAGTCCGCCCTTGAAGAATGTGAAATGGCAACACATGGAGTCAAGTCCGCCCCAAGACAAAATGCTGAGATGGCAAACATTTGATGAAGTCCGCCCTCCAATGGCCAGACATGAAGCAAACTCCGCCCACCATAAAAGGTTATGGCTTGAAGAAAGATGAAGTCCGCCATAAGCAAAAGATGGAATGGCTTGAGAAAAGATGAAGTCCGCTATAGGCATAAGATGAAGTGGCAGGGAAACAAGGCAAGTCCGCCTTGAACATAAGGTGGCAAAGAGAAGAGTCAAAGATAAAGTGGCTTGAAGAGAGTTGAAGTCCGCCCCAAGACAAAAGATGAAGTGGCTAAGGCATAGCCAAGAAAAATTGAGTGGCAGGTTGCAAGCTGAAGTCCGCCCTTAGTCATTTAGTAAATGGCTAGAAAATGTGTGAAATCCGCCATAAGAAGTAAAGTATGGCATAAACTATGAGCAAGTCCGCCCTTGGCCTAACATGAGATAAAAACCACTTAAGAAGTCAATGGCATGAGTTAAAGAGAAGTCCGCTCTAAGAAAGTAGCTTTGAGATTAAGCTTTAAGTCCACCTAGCTTAAGTCTTGATGGCCTAAATATAAGCAAAGTCCGCCATAGGCATTTAGAGATGGCTTATTCATGAATGAAGTCCGCCACATCAAAGACAAGATAGAAAACTTGAAATTTTGCCTAAGTATGTTTGGCATTTTGGAAATTCACCTAAGTCCAAACATCAAAATGTCTAGAGAAAATTTTGCCAATGACTTAAAATCATGCCAGATGATTTAGGAAGATGTGAAGAAAATTTTGCCAGAGACTTTGGACGATTAAAAAATCATGGCCAAATAGTTCCTCTCCAAATTCAAGGCACGTGAAGGAATTCCAAAGCAATCCGGGAAGAAAGACTTAATGACTTCAAGTCTAAATAGGTGCTCCAAGGCGAGGTGAGAAGGAGAAGCCAAAATCATCCAAGATCGAAGCACAAAGGAGAAGCCATTGAATTGTAATTGGGGAGCCTATAAATTGAGCTCAACCCCTCATTTGTAAAGCATGGGAGCATGTTGCAAAACATGTTGACATAAGCAACTGTTGTAAGATTGCCAAAGTAATAAGTAATGCATGCATTGTTCTGATGGTGATTGCTTCTCTTATTTTGGAGTTGTCATGGTTCTTATCCCTCATCATAGTTTAGATTTTATTTCATGTATGTTAGATGAATGCAAGATTTGATAAGTGTTGATTATGGTGAAACTTTTTGCTCACACTTTCTTTGAATGGATGATTTTCATTCAATGCGTAAAGTTAGCCTGAGCTTATTTTGTGGATGCTTAACTTCTTTCTGGATAATTATTGTTCGATTTGATGGTAGTTATTCATGACGTGAAAATCATAAGCACATTCCCTTGAAGATTGCACCCTCTTTGTGTAGTTGTCGTTGAGCGTGGCGAAGCAAAGCGTGGTTATTGGTTCCACCAAGTCAATACCGTCTCTTGAATTCTTAGGGAGTAGGCTAGAAATTCTAAACCTTTATCTCCTTTTTTCAGTTTGTTTGATCCATGACCCAAACAGTAGAGCTTCATTATCGATCCGGTTGAACGTAGCTCGAAGCGACTCACAGAGCCTGGGGTGCGGTAACGAGGACCATGCCTAGCTGTGAATATG